>ML660200.1:9778301-9822880 GCA_007570785.1 Antilocapra americana | reverse complement strand
TCATGTCATTGTATGGCAAAACCAACACAATAAAGTAAAGAAAATTTTAAAAAAAAAGATGTTTTTAATATCTAGGCCTATTGGTTATGCAGGGGTAAATTTTTATTTTCAGCTATTGAGTTGATGACTGTTCAAGATTCTGTTGATTCTAGAGTTTTATGGACAGATTTTTAAAAATTTAGGACACTGATGATTTTATCTGTGTTTTAAAATTTATTGCTATAAAGTTGCTCATAGTGAAGCAGTCCTATTATTTTAAATCTCTTGTATCCTTAGTTATGCAGCCTTTTTTACTCCAAAACTTCGTGATTTATGTCTCCTGTTTTTCATTGATCTAAGCAGGCACTTTTATTGACCCTGTATTAATGCTTTGTGTTATACTTTATTAGACTTTGATTTTATCTTTACTAATTCTTTTATTCTACTTGTTTATTGCTATGTTTGCCTCTTTACTTGGATGTTTTACACATTAATTTTCTAATTTCCTTCATTTCCAGAATATGCACTAAAATTATTAATTTCTCTTTACTGCTTTAGTTGTTTTCATCTTACAAGTTTTGATAGTGTTTTAATTTTAAGACATTAAATTCTATTTTTTTCTAATTCCTTTATATTTAACTACTGGGTTTTAAAAGTGTGTATTTTTCATTTTTTATTATGAAGAAATTCAATGTATAGAAAAAAGTAAAAGACCACGGCAATGAAATACTCATTTATCCATAACTTAGCATTGTGCTCAGTCATGTCTGACTCTTTGCAACCCTATGCACTAGCCCACCAGGCTCCTCTGTCTGTGGGATTTCCTAGGCAAGAATACTGGAGTTTGGCTACCATTTCCTGCTCCAGGTGATCTTCTTGACCCAGGGATTGAACCTGCATCTTGTGTCTCCTGATTGGCAGGCAGATACTTTACCACTAGTGCGACCTAAATGTTAATATTTTGTCTCATATATAATTTTTCCAAAGCGAGTGGTAAACACAATGATACTTTACCCTGAATACTTTAGCATGTGTCTTTTAAAACCAAGGACTACTGCCTTCATAAACATAACATCATTTTCATCGTTAGGAAAAGTAATAAAACTTCTCTTATCCTATTCAATGCCAACCTTATTTTAATTTCTCTAACTTCCAAAGTGTCTTTAATTTTTTTTTAATGTTTTATTTGGCTGCACTAGGTATTGTGGCATCATGGGTTCTAGTTGTGGCATATGGAATCTAGCTCCCTGACCAGAGACTGACCCCAGGCCCTCTGCACTGGGAGCATGGAGTCTTAGCCACTGGACCACCAGGGAAGTCCCTCTAAAGTTTCTTAAAGCTTTTATATTGGACCAAGATCTAACTCCATTAGTTTCATTTAGTTCTGTCATTTAATCTATTTTTATTGCTTCTACTTCCTTCTACTCAGACATTAAGTGCTGAGGAGCACCCCGTATTTTGCATATGCCTCATTGTTTCTTTGTAGTGTCATTTATCTTCCTTACTTCTTATAAGCTGGAAATTATGTCAAAGTCCTTGCTTAGATTCAGGTTAAACATGGTTTATTTCAAGACTACCCCAAAGGTGATGTGGTGCTCTTCTTACATAGCATCATATAAGCAGGAACATGTCATCTCTCCCTTGTATAATATAACTTTTCCCTTGAAAATTAGCAGAAAATCAGGAGGTGATACTTGATACTAGATGAGTATTTTACTTCCCATCAATCCTTTATCTAATGGCTTTGGTATGTGTGTGCTAAGTTGCTACAGTCATGTCTAGCTCTTTGATACTCTATGGACTGTAACCTACCAGGATCCTCTGTCCATGGGATTCTCCATGCAAGAATACTGGCATGGGTTGCCATGTCCTTCTCCAGGGGATTTCCCAACCCAGGGATTGAACCCTGGTCTCCAGCATTGCAGGCAGATTCTTCACCATCTGAGTAGTTGTCTATCTTATACATAGTAGTGTATATATGTCAATTCCCATCTGCCAATTGACCCCACCCTCTCCTTCCTCCTTTGGTATCCATAAGTTTGTTCTCTACATCTGTGTCTCTATTTCTGCTTTGCAAATAAATTTTACCATTTTTTAAGATTCCACATATAAGTGATATTATACTGTATTTGTTTTTCTCTTTCTGACTTACTTCACTCAGTATGACAATCTCTAGGTCTGTCGATGAATCTGCAAATGGCACTATTTCATTTGTTTTTATGGCTGAGTAATATTCCATTGTGTATATGTACCACATCTTCTTTATCCATTCCTCTGTTGATAAGATATTTAGGTTGTTTCCAGTCCCTGTCTATTGTAAATAGTGCTGCAGTGAACATTGGGATACATATATCTTTTCTGTGTTTAACTTTTTGAGAAACTGTCAACTGGTTTTCCAAACTTTCTATACCCTTCTGCATTTCCATCAGCTATGTATGAGAATTTAAGTTGCTCTACATCCTTGCCAACACTTGATATTGTTAATATTTTTAACTTTGTTGATTCTTGTGGGTGTGAGTAAATGTAACTGAGATTTTAACTTGCTTTCCTCTAGTGACTCATGATGATGATCATCTTTTCATGCAGTGATTTCCATTTTTATGTCTTCTTTGATAAGGCTGTATTTAGAAAATTATTTATAGAAATATATTTTTAAACTTCCATACGTCTGCAAGTTGTTTCTTTGTTACTACTTTACATTTTATTGAACTTGATCTGAGAAAACATTCTATATGAAACTTTGTGGGCTAGAAATCTTTGGTCTATTGATATTGCTTACTGAAAGGGAAACATATCTATTCCCTCTCAGAGACCTTGTTCTATATCAATATTTATTGAATATAAGAATAAGCGACCCCTCCAAAATTATCCATAGATAAGCTGAGAAATATTTTTCAGCATAAGGCAATGCTGAATATGATCCTTCACTGATTCATTACCTGATTCAGCACACACTGAATACCTCTCAGGCCCCTAACCTTTACACAAGTGATGGGACACCCTGAATGTTGTACTGTAAACAGACAATAGATAATTAAGTTTTCTAGTAATCTCAGTTAACTCTCTCATAGCCTTCCTATATGTTCTTTTGGGTTCTCTATGGAGATGATCATACCAGGAGACTCTGATTAGCAGATCACTCCTTCCTTGATATACCTTGATTACTAGGTTCCTAAGGGAGTCTGCTCTTCTACTTTACCTTCTCCCTCTCGGGTTGGTATTTAGGGCCATCTCCTTTGATGGTTCCTCTTTATCTTCTTGACTTTTTAAAGCTGGAATGTCTTTCAGGATTTAATCCTGAAACATCTTCTCTTTTCTGTGTTCTCAGCCTTAATGGCCCACCTGATACGATGATGAATTTAATTTAACCATCTATACTATATACAATTCCCAAATATTTATCTCCATCCTGTACTTGTGCCCTGAACACAATACTTTAATATCTATTCAACTACCTTCTCAATATCTCATTTTGATTGGCAAATATCAATAATTACAATAACAGCCATCAAAACATACCCAACTAACACAAGCTCCACCACCACAAATATTACATGGTCCTTAGCAAAAGCCAAGAATTTCTTGAAGGGCTTTATTTACATAGCTATTTAAAAATGTAACTTAACAGGCATCCTAATCTTAACACATCTAACACTAAACCTCATATTCTTCCACCAAAATTTGCTCTATCCATTGTCTTCCACATTTCCATTAATAGCAACTCCAACCTTTTGGCTGCTAAGTCCAAACACTCATTATTTTTCTTGAGATGGTCCTCCCCAAGTCACTCTGTCTTACCTGGATTTTTGCAATAGCCTAATAACAGACCTTCCCCTTTACCATCTTCCTTTTTCTTCTGTAATTAGTTTGCAATACAGGGCTTCCCTGGTGGCATCAGTGGTAAACAATCAGCCGGCCAATGCAGGGGATGTAAGACACCTGGGTTCGATCCATGGGTCAGGAAGATCCTCTGGAGAAGGGGATGGCAATCCATGGCAGTATTCTTGCCTGGAGAATCCTATGGCCAGAGGAGCCTGGCAAGCTACAGTCCATGGGGTCACAAAGAGTCGGATACAACTGAAGAGACTTAGCATGCATGCAACCAGAATGATCGATTAAACAAAAGTCAGATCATGGAATTTCTTTGCTCAAAACTCTCTTTGGGGAATTCGCTGGTGGTCCAGGGGTTTGGACTCTGCACTTTCATTGATGAGGGAGTGGGTTTAATACCTGGTTGGGGAACTAAGATTCCACAAACAGCACAGGGTGACAAAAAACCAAAATACCGCCCCCCTACCGCAAAACCTCTCTGTATCCCTGCCCTCCCACATCTTTAGAGTAAAGCCAGTCCTTCAGTTCAGTTCAGTCGCTCAGTTGTATCCAACTCTTTGTGACCCCATGGACTGCAGCACGCCAGGCTTCCCTGTCCATCACCAACTCCCGGAGCTTGTGCAAACTCATGTCCACTGTGTTGATGATGCCAACCATCTCCTCCTCTGTCATTCCCTTCTCCTCCTGCTCTCAATCTTTCCCAACATCAGGGTCCTTTCCAGTGAGTCAATTCTTCACATCAGGTGACCAAAGTATTAGAGTTTCAGATTCAGCATTAGTCCTTCTAATAAATAGTCAGAATTTATTTCCTTTAGGATTGGAGGATCTCCTTACAGTCCAAGGGGCTCTCAAGAATCTTCTCCAGCATCACAGTTCAAAAGCGTCAATTTTTTGATGCAAAGCTTTCTTTATAGTCCAACTCTCACATCCATACATGACTACTGGAAAAACCATAGCTTTGACTAGATGGATGTTTGTCAGTAATGTCTCTGCTTTTTAATATGCTGTCTAGGTTGGTCATAGCTTTTCTTCCAAGGAGCAAGCGTCTTTTAATTTTATGGCTGCAATCACCATCTGCCCTGATTTTGGAGCCTCTCAAAATAAAGTCTGTCTGTTTCCACTGTTTCCCCATCTATTTGCCCATTTCTTTGCCATGGTGATGGGACCGGATGCTATGGTCTTAGTTTTTTGAATGTTGAGTTTTAAGCCAACTTTTTCAGTCTCCTCTTTCACGTTCATCAAGAGGCTCTTTAGTTCTTCACTTTCTGTCAAAGGGTGCCCAACGGATATGGGCAATTTGATCTCTGGTTCCTCTGCCTTTTCTAAATCCAGCTTGAACATCTGGAAGTTCTCAGTTCATGTACTGTTGAAGCCTAGCTTGGGGAATTTTGAGCATTATTTTGCTAGTGTGTGAGATTAGTAAAATTTTGTTGTAGTTTGAACATTCTTTGGCATTGCCTTTCTTTGAGATTCGAATGAAAACTGTCCTTTTCCATTCCTATGGCCACTACTGAGTTTTCCAAATTTTCTGGCATATTGAGTGCAGCACTTTCATGGCATCATCTTTTAGAATTTGAAATAACTCAGCTGAAATTCCATCACCTCCATTAAATTTGTTCGTAGTGATGCTTCCTAAGGCCTCCCTGAGTTCTCACTCCAAGATGTCTGACTCTAGCTGAGTGATCACACCAACATAGTTATCTGGGTCATTAAACTCTTTTTTGTATAGTTCTTCTGTGTATTCTTGCCACCTGTTCTTAATATCCTCTGTTTCTGTTAGGTCTATACTGTTTCTGTCCTTTATTGTGCCCATCTTTGTATGAAATGTTCTCTTGGTATCTCTAATTTTTTTGAAGAGATCTCTAGTCTTTCCCATTCTGTTGTTTTCCTCTATTTCTTTGCATTGGTCACTGAGGAAGGCTTTCTTATCTCTCCTTACTATTCTTTGAAACTCTGCATTCAAATGGCCTATTATGTCCCACCCAATGATCTGCCCTCTCAGTCCATCCCTGTAACCCTCTCACCTTACTCTGTTCCATCTCTACTGCCTCACTGCTGTTCTCAGACCTCTCCCAGCACACTAATCTCTAAGGGCCACTGCACCTGCTCTTTCTGCTTCCCAGGACCATCTTCCCTCAGATACCTACATGGCTCACTGCTTCCTTGCCTCTTGTGTTTACTTACTTACACTTGGCATTTTCAGTGGGATTATCACTGAGAATTTTGCTTAAACTTGAATACCACTCAACCCTCCCTGCTTTATTTTTTTCCTTAGCACTGATGACTTTCTAACAAAAAGTATTATTTCCTTATTCTTTTCTAATGTCTGTCTTCTCCTGCATAATGTAAGTTCCACAAGATCAGAATGTTTTTTTCTGATTTTTTACTCATTTATATTTTCCAGCATTGAAACACAGCAAGCACTCAATACATATCTGAGAAGTAAATAATTGAGACAACTGGACAGGATATATTTTGAAGTTAGAACTAAAGACTTGATGGATTGGAGGTGGGGCCATCAATTTAGCCTCTCACTTACATGGGCCTAATACAATTAAAACTACCAACTTGTAGGGGAAAAAACACAGCAGAACACAACAGGAAGGTGCCCGTGGCCCAGGGTCTGACTTTCCACTCAACTCTTGTCTACTAGGACAACACCGATTTCCTGGACATTGTCCCTTAAATTATTCACCAGCATGACAATTTATTCTGGTGGAGAGGACCTTTTTGGAAATATTTACTTCTTGGTACCATGTTAATCAACCTTTTAAAAGAATTTTTAATATTAATAAACGCATTAAACAATCTGGCAATGAAAAACTGCAAACTTTTAGGTATTATAAAAATATCTTAACATTGGATCTGTAGCTGTCCTTTACTTATACTATTTACTTATAAGGGAAAGTAACACTTGAACTTCATTTTAGCTCACTTGTCCAGCCACAGTAATGTGTATGATTTTAATTTACAGTTTCCTGTAAATTAAAACTTCAAACCATCAGTATTCATGGAGTGCCCATTACTGCATATTCCTATTGTAAATACTACTGGGCTGTAAAATAAGTAGAAGACACAGTCTCTGGCTGGATCAGTGAGGGGCTTACTGTGACTTGCCTGCATTTTTCAACTATAGCATCAAGCAAAAGAATGATTTGAGCCCTATTTTAAAGCTCTATTCAGTTTTCAAAGTATAGTTATTTTTTACCTTTTACATCTATCTGAATAAATGACTTAAAGTTTTTTCTCTTCAACTTTTCAACTGGTGATCTGTTTATCCAACAAATTATTTCGCCAACAAATACTGTCATTTAGGGTAACTGAACATTTCCATCACTTGTAAAGAATGTATGAAAGCAGGCATAATACTTTTGGTTGTATTCTTTAATATTTATGTATATCTAGGATTGCTGTTATTTTATTTAAAAAAAATTGCCATAATCCCCATAAGCCTATAACCAGTAGAAATATATGATTATATTACAGTGGCATATTAAAATAGTTCAAAATAAATTATAGAAAGGAGTAGAAGAAGAAACTTATTTCATCTGCAGAAGAAACTATTTTAGTTGGGAAAAAATATCAGTTTCAGAAGTCATAATTTTCTAATAAAACAGCATTTCTTTAAAAAGAACATTTCTATTAAAATATGAGAGAAAATATGATAATCCTTTTAACTCAGGCTGGGGCTAAACTGAATCCAGCATTTTCTTGCCCAAAGCAGATTTTCCTTTTATCTTTCAAAATGCCAACAGGAGGCAGTGGGCCCAGTTTCATAGCGAATTACAGGGTGGTTCTCCCTCCATAAACTTGATTCTCAAATGTACTTGGGAACCAACTTCTGCCTGCAGACAAATTATTGTTAGTTCTAGCTCTTACCTGCCAATTACAATATCTTTGAATATCCGTGTCAGTCTCTAGATCAGCCTGATGATAAGATTACAGGACCTGTTTGTTCAGTTCCTTAGCATTCGTTCCACCCAGAAAGAGCAAGCAGCGGTGTGGGACGCGGGTAAGGGGATGGCTATGTCTACCAGAATGGATTGATTTTTCTTATCGGAAACTGGAAAAGGAAACCATTATTTCTCCTTTGGGATCCCCATTTCCCCTTTCAGTTCTTCTGTCTGGGGCAGACAATAGAAGCCTCCAGGCCCCGCTCTCCCCGCTCTGTTCCCGGTAGCCCCCTCACCCCCTCCTCCACTCCGCGCCCGCGCCCCGCACCCACCGGCTCCCCCAACTCCGGCTCCAGGCAGAGATTTGTCAGAACCGTTGGGTTGAGACTGATTATGATTGCAGCAGATGGGCTGGATTTGACAGCCCGATTCTAAGCAGCTTCTGATGGGGGGGCCGCGGAGGGGCGGGGAGGGGGAGAAGGTGGGGGGCGGGAATCTACAGGCCGGAGCCGCCTGCTAGGAGCGCACCGCGCGGCCCTGCCAGGCGCAACGGGGCAGCTGTTTAACGCGCGCCTCCGGGAGGAAAGTGGCAAGCGGATCCCAGGGGCCTCCCGGAAGGCCGAGGAAACGTCCCATTGCTGAGAGGGCACCCAGCACCCTGAGGCAGGCTCAGGAAGACCAGCCCAACACAACAAAGCGGAAGAGCGCCCGGGAGCGCACGGAGGAGGCTCGGCTGTCGCCGCGGTAGGCGGCGGGGCGCGTCTGGCCCCAGCTGCCTCCGCGAGCCCCGGGCATGGCAAGTTTATCAACCGCGGGCTCCTTGCCCCCGAAGTGACAGCACTGCAGGGTCTGCCCATCCCAGCCCCGACCCACTGCAAGATGCTCCACCACCGGCCAGGTAAGGAGATGCCAGCCCATTCCCTCCCTAGCGCGCCTCCTGCTCATGCCGCCCGCGCTCTCCAGCCTGACCCTTCGGCCCCTTTGCTCCCACCAGTCCGTGTGAACTCCTTGCTTCTATGCTTCCCTCTGTGGTCTCCTCGGTCCATCTCTGCCCTCTATCGCTTTCCCTCACTGTCGCCCTTCTTTTTCCACCTTACCGGACCCCAGCGGCAGGGGGATAAGTTCGGGGAGGTTGCACGAGGTTCCGGCTCTCTTCCCCAAGCGCCTGCACCTGGACCAGCCTCGCAAGCTGTGGGTGGGAGCCGCTGCAATGTGCGCTTTCATCCCCCTTCCCGCTCCCACGCAGTCCAAGCCCCGCACAACACACACACCCTCCTTTCCACCTGTGGGGCCTTGTTTTTGTGCTGGAAGCGCAAATGAAAACAAGCACGCGTGCAGACTCTGTTCCACGTCGGCGTCCTCCAGAGACTCCTGAAGGGAGAGGGCTGGCGGGGGAAGGGACTGATCTTGAGAACTCCGACTCATCCAAGCGCAGGACCAGTGCTTCTTCCTGCTCCTTGGCCTTGACTTCTGTGTCCTGGGCTAGCAGAGCCAGGCTCCTCCGCGGGGGACAGGAGGCTACTGTACTTGGCACTGGCAATGCTGCGCCACCAGAAACCCTTCAATCTACCTCCCCCCACCCACCCATTCCCCTATCCCCAGGGGCCAGCGGCCTGGGCCACTTCTGGCCCCTGGGGCCTGCCTCCATCCCAGGCCCATCACCAATGGCCTCTGATCTTGACTACCCAGCTCAGGTTGTCTGGCCCTGGCAGTCCCTCACTGGTTGCTGTCTCCCCAGCTCACCAGGAGCTACTAGTGTATGCCCTGTTGCTACTGGCAACTGCCTGTGCTGAAAGCTCAGCCCCCAAAGCCGCTTAATGCTGATTGATGGGCAGAAATGTGATATTTTCTGGAGCTTAGTGGCCAGGCTAGTGCAGGGGCCCACCCCTGCCACTGGAGCCCTGCAGACCTCCTGCTACCCTTCACAACTCTAGGCCCCACCCCACTCCACCCCACCTCACCTCACCTTACCCATTAGCCAAAAGGGACTGTTTGAATCACCTTAGCCCCTGGGCATAAATTGTGTCTGCATTTGCTTTCCTGAGTCACTAGCAGTCTCCCTGGAGTTTCCCTTCTTAATTCTGTTGAGATGGCTTCTGTTGACAAGGATATACGAGGCAACAGTTTCTGGTCTTCCTTTCTACCGTCAGCCCCCACCTCTTCACACACAGGTAGACTTCAGATAGATCATATCATGACCTGAACTGTTCCTGCAAATGCTCGGGAAAACATTTTCCAAAAATAATTAATTTCCTCTCAGCACCTCTTCCTTAGCAGACTCCTCTCCTCTCACTGCACTGCTTCTTCTCTCCTCATATGGAAGCTGGTCCTCTGCAACCCAAGGAAACACAACCCTGGAAATAAGCCTGAGCTTGCGATGATGCTTCATGCTGGGCCAGCTTTTACCACTTCTGTATTTTTGCACATTAGCCATCCAAAATCATTACCCCTTCTCTGGGATGGCAACCTCCTCCTTTAAGCTATTGTGAACTAAAAGGAATTTGTGCAAGCTCATAGATATTCCTGCACTTATCTGTCCCGTTTCTCTTCTTCTCTTATACTGAGCACAAAGGGCCAGCTTTTATTATCAGTGAAATTTTCTTCAAAGTAAGTTTTGGTTCTGCAGTTATTTTCTGAGCACCTTAGTGTTTTGGGCAGAATATTTTCACTATCCAAATAGTCTAGCTTCATTTTACATGTGGATATTAATTTGGAAAATGATGTGATGTTTTAAGCCATTCGTTTGTTCACGCCAACCAAGCTTTTTTGTGAGCTCTTCTGTGTTGGACACCAACCAAGGACCTGGATTGGAAATGGAGCAGAGACAAGACCCAAATGGCTGTGGTCATTTTAAAGCCTCCGTTAAAGCTGGATTGTGGCTATTGCTGTGATGGTTAATATTGCAACAGCACACTACGTTCGACCAGGACTTTACAGTTTACAAAAGGCTTTCACAGGCATTATCTCCTTTAATCCCAGCAGTGGGAATTTTCAATAGTAGGGATTCCACCAAAGGGCCCAATAAAGCTCGCCAATCCCGCTTAACCAAAAATAAAAAGAATCTCGAAGATCATCCCAACAGCTGACAGAGCTTTAAAACACAGAGTAAACAATTCAGAAGAAGCTTATGAAGCTTAGTTACTGGAATGTAGCTTGGGGAAGATAAGTGAAATGCATGGAACATGGGCATTAGCATAAAGGCGTCTTGGGAAGACACTCCATCCTTAGAGGGCTGGCCACTGGAGGTGGCTTTCTGGGCTCTGGACTGTTGCCTTATGCCAAGATCTAAAATGGGATGAAAGTGTTAGCACAAAGTTGCTGAGAGACTAGCAAATTAAGCAAAATGAGTAGGCAATGATGTTACTTTCTTTAGCTACAAGGCATTCTTGAGATATCCGCAAGTTTCTGGCATATATTTACTTTAGAAATGAGGCAATTTTCTGTATTTAGAGCATAAAACTTAAGAGTTTTTGTGCCTTCTCTGAGCCATATGAAGACAATCAGGGTTTTATTTTTCCATCACTGCTTGAAAAACTAGGGCTGTTATTTGGAGACAGGTGGATAAATAGAAATTTCTCTGCTTTATCATTTATAGGGAAAATGTGCAGAAGGCCTTCATGTAGATTTGTTCACGTAGGTTTGTTCCTTTTCTCCTATTCTTCAACATGGAGGGCAGCTGTTTCTCATGTCTCAGCTGTGAATATCACTCATGACTTCCCTCCAAAAACGATGTCAAGAATGCCAACTGGTAGAAAATTTGGTTGGCATTTCAGACATCATGTGAGGCCTCTTGTTTGTCATTTTGAAAACTTTTATTCAAAGAAGATTTACAAGCAAGATGGTATATCATAAGGAGCTAATTATGGCCAGAGGCTGGCTGTGGGTACCACTAACTAGATAACAGATAAGCCAAGAAAGTAATCACAGAGTAAGGTCTGTTGTTAGGAAAGAATGAGATACCCAAAGAAGCTTTTTCTTGTTTGGCATCATGAGTGCTTTGTGGAAAACTTTTGATGTGTAGGTATTTTGGTTTTAAGTTTTTTTTTTTTTTTGGTGGAGAATCTGTTTTCTCAACCCTGATACTCTGTATTTGGCATTCCTGTATATTATTTTTAATTCTTAGATGTTGAAACATCTAGATTAGAGTTGAACATACATGCTTAGGTTGACTGTATGTCAATGAAAAAATATAACATATATATATATGAAGTTTGATTGGATCTAGTGGACCCTCCTCTAACAGAGGGACTTCTGTAGCTTCAATCGGGTGCTTGAGGTTTCAAGTGAAGTTTACAGAGAGGTATGATTGATTCCAATTCTTGGCATCCTCCTTTGATTTTCCTGTTTAATGTGAGAGACACGAGTGGAGGAAAGTTGTGGGCACTGTGATGATGGCTAACATCACCCTGCTGCAGGGTTGTCAGGCTTCCCCATGACTCTCTAATCTAAACCCTCATTATTGATTTGCTTGTTCAATAAATATTTGTTGAGCCTTTTTAGAGACCAGGCTCTGTGGTCCAAGCCTCTGCTTTTTCTGCAGAGCTGTGCCATTTCATCTAGTCCATTAGCCGTATTCCTTTCAAATATCTAATGGTTTTGCCCTTTGGGGTTCCTGTAGCTGTGGTTTAGAGGACACAGATTGTGGTGCTTGAGAGGTTTTCTTGCTGCAGTGAAGTCCTATAGTATTCCTGCCAAAGGCTGCTGCCTCTGACCGTTGTTTCTTCCTAAATATTACTCTCTTCCCACCTTCATTCTCCCAGTAACTCAGTTCACATGTCTCCTCCTGCTTAGACTTCTTAGATGGCAGTGAATTAAGTAAGCAGTCCCTGTGAATTCATTGCTCATCTCAGAGGGCATGGCTGTTTCATGTTACTTAATGTTAATTTAGCACACAAATATATTAAGGAAGTTTCTGGTTCTGAACCCAGATTCTCAGGTTTTCTGACAGCTAGGGAGGTTTGAAATAAAGCGAAGGAAGTGAATAATCATATGCTGTGTTGAAAGATGTCGAAAATAGGTCATGGCACTTACTGCTGCAGGTAAGACTGTGACTCCTAAATGGATTGTGGATTCAGAGTGTTGCTGTACCTGTAAGTTACCTGGCAGATGGTTAAGAGATTAATCCTAGGAGTCTTGTAGACTTGGACTTAGATCCTGATACCATCATTTACTATTGATGTGATTTGAGGCAAAGTTGTTAATCTCTATAACCTCAGTTTGGTTTCCTTATTAATAAAAGAGAAAACAGTATGCATTTATAAAGTGTTAAGTATGAATTCTAACATATACATTCTAAGTATACATTCGTGGGCTTCGGACAACATCTAATAGGCAAGAAGATTAGCATATGCTCTCTGATGTGGCCTTTTAATGTTCTTCCATTAAGTTGGAACCCAATAGGATTGCTTTTTCACATCTATATCATCTTTGAACTGTCTCCCAGCCCCATACAGAGAGTCACCATTATAGGAGAGTTATAGTTTAAGGCCGTTACAGCTACTTTCCGAAGGAGCACATGCCTTTTGTAAGTATGATGGGAGATGATATCTGTTTCTCTCTTTGAACACAAACAGTTTAGTTTCCAAGGTTCCAAGGTAAATCTAGAAACTTCCAGTTAATGTTCAGTTAACATTCAGTTCATCCTGTGAAAGGCACTGTACTAGGCTGTAAGAGATGCAAAGAGATAAAAACAGTTTGTTCTCAGCTTTCAAGGTGGAAGAGAGGATGTGTTGATGTGAAAAAAAATTACAGCATAATAATAAGAAACTTCATCATAATGAAGACACCTGTCACTTAGTAAGCCTGTCAGACACATCCTTTATTAAAGGCAGCATATGATGTCTGTGTGAGATGTTATTTTAGATGTTATTTATTTTATCATATCCCTATCCATTATAGAGATAGGATAAGGGTAAACTTAAGTTTCATAGTGGTATTATTAGTAGTATTATTAAATACTACTGGTTGCAAAGGAGAATGTCAGCCTTATCAGAGACGCCTACTCAGGTGGTTTTTGCTGGTGTTTGAATGAGTTGTCTGGAAATATTGAAAGTGATTTATTTCATAACCACATTATCCAGGGTTGTATTGGGGTTCAACAATCTCTTGATCCCCTGTGCTCTGTTCATAGCATTATAGAAAAGAGAGAAAGAAAAGACTGGACTTTGTTAACCAGCCATTGAGGAATTCATTCTCTTTTCTTTCTCAAGTCTTTGTTCATTTTCGTTGTACATGCCCCTACAGAAAATATCTTACTCACTTCCCTTGAAAAGATCTTCCTTATTGTAAGGACCACATTATCATCAATGATTTTTTTAAATTTATTTCTGTTTTTCTATTGCCTAACATTAAAGTGACCAAATTTTTCTGTAGTGTAGTTCATATCAAGTTTATGAACACACATGAGTGTGTGCCAAATGGTAAGTGTGGCATTTTAAAATAGCATGGATTATTGACTACTGGCATTTGAGTCACATCCAAGATTCAACACACATTTCAAGTGATGCAAATTCTGATAAGTTGACTTCTCTCAAACTGTTCCTCTTTTGTTTTTCCTTTTAGTCATGTCTTCTCTTTTCACCTAAACATGTTAATATTCTAGTATTGTAATGCTTTTCTTCCCACCTTTTCCCAACTGACAAATATCCAAACTCAACTGTCACTCTCCATTTTTTCCTATTGAGACTATATAAAATGAACTGTCTTCTCAGATTTCTGGAGGGGTGTTTTTATCTTAGCAATCCTGTATTTGCCTGAATCACTATAACATGAAAAGAGAATCCCATACGCTATCTAAATATTTGGGCATATGAATTTTAATCATTCATAATGATATTTTAAAGGAGACAGGTAGTCTTTTGAGAAAGCATAGGTTGATCTTTACAGCTCTTCATCCGCTCTGCCAGTTTAAAGAAATTCCAGCGCAAAAAGAATTCTAGCCAAACACAGAATTTCTGTGCATTGCCAGAAGGCTTTCTTGTCTGCCATCTTTTATTCACTTGTTTATTCATTAATTTAGTCAACAGACTGGGATTAAATACCTACCATGTGTCAGGCAACATGTCAGGCTTAAGAGTCACTGCAACCAGTGTCCATTCTTCAACAGAAAGTCATTAATTCTCAAAAGAAACAAGCACACACATTTGCCACTGCACATTTCTGCCCATTTCCTGCTTTGTGACTTATTTCAGCTAATCTCATTCTTATTGCATTAATATACTATTTCACATGGATTTTCATTTCGCCAAAACATTCATTCAGAAAATAGTAACTTTTGCTCTTCTAAAAGTTTCTATCTAGACTCAGTCTATCTTAGAGTCTATACTGGTTTTCTGGATACATTTTCACTTGTCTTTTTTGCTCAGTTCTCAATGCCCAGTAGGCTTTTCATAAATATTTGTTAACTAGACAGCAGGAAGAGAAGGAAAACCTGAGGAAGCCTAGGAATGTCTTAAAGTGTTCAGTTCAGTCGTTCAGTAGTATCTGACTCTTTGTGACCCCATGAACTGCAGCACGACAGGCCTCCCTGTCCATCACCAACTGCTGGAGTCCACCCAAACTCATGTCCATTGAGTCGGTGATGCCATCCAACCATCTCATCCTCTGTTGTCTCCTTCTTCTCCTGCCCTCAATCTTTCCCAGCATCAGGGTCCTTTCCAATGAGTCAACTCTTCACATGAGGTGGCCAAAGTATTGGAGTTTCAGCTTCAACATCAATCCTTCCAATGAACACCTAGGACTGATCTCCTTTAGGATGGACTGGTTGGATCTCCTTGCAGTCCAAGGAACTCTCAAGAGTCTTCTTCAACGCTACAGTTCAAAAGCATCATTTTTTCGGCGCTCAGCTTTCTTTATAGTCCAACTGTCACATCCATACATGACTACTGGAAAAACCATAGCCTTGACTTGACGGACCTTTGTTGGCAAAGTAATGTCTCTGCTTTTTAATATGTTGTCTACCTGGTCATAAACATTAAAGTGTTAGGAATTAGTAAATTGTCTGATTTGGGGGTTAACATATCCCAAAATGACAGTCATTTTTCTTCCTGCATGTCATCATGTCTGCCTCAGATCATATGAGGGAATGTATCCTCTTTTTCATTGGACAGTCCATTTTAGGGTTTGGTGTACACAGCCTTATGTCTGTGTTTTCACCTTAGACATTTTGGTTCTGGTAATGATTTTCTAGAACTGCTGAAACCCTAATGCTGTTTTGTGGACACCCCTCACCCACTCTGCTAAATTCTAATTACTCTGAAAGTTGCATTCTGTCTCAATATGACCTCCCTCTTCCTCTTCCTACCCTGGCATACTTGGAGACATCCACTTTATTTCCATTCAAAGAGACCATGTGTAACACTTGTCCTGCATAAGACCTTGCCCCAGATTTCATGAATTTGTAGTGAATTGTTAAAAAAAGTCATTAATTATAAAATTAGTTTTAAGATGCAGATGTCCCAGAGGAGCTTATTATCTAGATGGAATAGAAAATATACCTGTAAGATAACAAAAATGTTTAGTGAAGGAAATCTGTGTAACAGAAGTGGGAAGATGAAATAGTAGACGAAGACCAGAAGGATGGGATAGGCTTCTGGGTTTGGGGGTGGGTAAGGAGCAGGGAGGAGGACACAGCTGACCCCATAAGCTGATTAAAAAGAGGGAGAAGATCTAGGCAGGAGAGGGCTTGCTCTTTGGCTCTGAGACAGGCACTTGAAGCAGCCCCAGAAGAGAAGGGGTGCTGAAGATGGAGAAGTAGTGGGGACCCATCAATAAGGGTTGGCACATGTGTGCTAAGCCATCTGGACTCAATCCTCTGGGCTAATGTTACCCAAAATATGTTTCCCTGGAACAGTAGCTCTGCTGGGTGTTGTAGATGTGTTAGTCCAAACAAGTCCCCATGGCTGAAAAGTAAGAAAAGCTGAGGGAGAGTTAAACAAATTTTCTTTCCTGCAGACATTCTCAGGGGCTTTAAAACGCTGATCTGCATTTGTTCATTTCTTAAGAGTTTCCCAAAATATTTTTGATCGCTGAATCCAGTTTTTATGGGGATCCTGTTTCAGGAAATGTTGTTGGAGGCCGTTGATGATTTGGAGTCATGTGGGTGGAAGATGTTAGGAGTAGGAACCTGAAGACAGTGCATAGTGGGTGGTATGAGGGAGGAACATGGGGTGAGGAGGAGACTGGCAGGACAGGATGAAAGCCTGGATCGGGGAGTGCCGTGAGGATGGGAAAGGAGAGAGAGATTTCGTGAGTTCTTAGTGTGTAAGAACCTCCATTCTTTTTTTTTTTTTCCACTGACCAAGTGAAAAAGAGTTGCCAAGATGGGGAATCAAGGATGGCCCCAGACTTTTAGATTCTTATGCATTAGGAGCCTTATCTAGCAAGTTCTATTTCTAAACTTCTGTATCTTCCAGGTGGTAGTCAGAAGCAATGAAAACTTGATGAAACAGATATCTTTGCAGGCATGTACCTTCTTGGGGTGGATGCCTGATAGTCTAAATACTCCCTCAGTAAAACAAACCTAACACAGTCTTGCTATTTCAAATCATGTGTCTCATATAACATTATCATAAATGACCCAACACAGCTGTTAGAGCTTCCTGAATTGGAAGTGGCTTGTTTGTGCCGAGGGAGTGTCTGCAACACGGAGAAGACACCACACCCTGCTGTTGGGAATCTGGTTCTTTGTCTGGCTAAAGGGCACTTATGTTGGTTTTCCTCATCATGGGGAGCTTTATTGGAAATGACAGTGGGCACAGTATAGGAGTCACACCAATTTTCCTGCCAGTCTCTTGAGTTTATTCATCCCTAGAGAGGCAGAGATTTGGGCTTACAGGGTTGAGTCCCATCATTTGTCTGTTTGGTCTCCAAGGACTGGACTCCAGGTCTGTTCCTTGTGTGCATATACTGTTTAATTTGTATGCAGGAAATCATGCACCTGGCTTTTGGCTGTTCACTTAAGATTACATAGAATAATGATTTTTCTTTTTCTGTGATTATTTTCTATTTTTGATAAATGTTCTTAATACCTTTTTCCCCCAAATAGGCAGCAGAATCATGCAGTGGTATAAAATGAAAAGCTTTGCTGCTTTTTCTCTAAAATTGTTCATGGGAGCAATTAGTTATGATAAGTTTCCCAGTTTTCTTACATATTTATGAATATAAATACATTTAACTGCTTGATAACTCATTCATTCCCTATATTTACTTCTTTCCATAGCTATACCTATTGTAACTCTGTTAATGTATTTGAAAGCTTGCAAATGATTCAGAATAGTTGTGAATATTCAGTATTTCTGGATGTTTTTCTCTTTTATTGTCTAAAATTCCAAAAAGTGTCTGAATCCTGTTTGTTCTCCACTTATATTGTTTATTTGCACTGCTCATGGCCTTGAAAACCCTGAGGTATCTTTTTTGAAAAAATTTTATTGGAGCATAGTTGATTTACAGTATTATGTTGGTTTCTGCTGTACAGCAAAGTGAAATCATTTATACATATACATTTATCCACTCTTTTTTTAGAGTCTTTTCCTGTGTAGGTCATTACAGAGTAGAGTTCCCTATCAGTAGACCCTTATTAGTTATCTATTTTATATATAGCAGAGTATATATGTCAGTCCCATTATCCCAACTTATTCCTCCTCTCACAACCCCAATAAGCATGTTAGTTTTCTACATATGTTACTCTTTCTATTTTGTAACGTTTATTTGTACCATTTTTTTAGATGCCACATATAAGTAATATTATATGTGTCTTCTCTATACTTCTTGCTTGACAGATCTCTGTCCACTGGTACCTCACTTTGAAATTGACTTGTATTCTGTAAATAAACCAGTGTTCTTGAGCGTATTGACTCCTTCAGGCTATAGACTTTTATGTTGATGCCTGATTTCTTCATTTGGCTGTCACTATTGGCTAAATTACTATATAATTGCAAAATCAGTCTGTTCCTTTTTTGTTTGTTTTTATTTTATTTTGTTTTGTTTTAGGTGCTACACATTTGTGGCTATTTTAGTAACTATCCCCAGCTCTTCTGCCACTCAGATACCACCCAACGCCCACTCAGTCCATTCCTTTTGTGGGCACTGTATATTCTCCCCCAGTGTGTCACAGACAGTGGCTATAGAGGGTAAAGATGGAACTCTTATTATGGTTCCAGCTCACTTGTCCAGCTGTTGTTATTGTTTGGTTGGTTAGGGTTCGCTGACTTTCTGTTGCTACAGGAATCTAGGGGAGAAGCAAGGGAGGATAAGGGAAACAAATAGAGAAGGCACACCTTAGGAGATACCTACCTGGGAACAGTTGTCAGTGAATGGCCTCTAGTGTGCTAGATTTCAACAGAAAGTTTTGCTGTTTCTTTTCAACTACAGAATATATTTTTCTTCCATTTCATATATTGTAGATAATAATCCAGGCCAAATCTCTTTACTAGTTTGTGTGGCCACATTAATTTCCTAAGTAGATGGTTATAATATCCTCAAGATTTTCATCTTTGTCATTCTTTCACAATTTTAGTATACTTGTGAGAATACTGACCTGCCTTTTTACATGCAGATTTAAGAGAAAGTTTCAGAGTCTTATGAACGTTCTTTGATGAAAAGAAATGCAAACATGAACAAGGTATTATTAATATTCATAATAAAAAAACAATTTGAGGAAGGTTAGAACAAAGGCATGCTGAATCAACCATAATCAATTTATAGCCATTGTATTTTGTGGGCACAAGTTTTCCTAATGGGATTGTTAATTTTAATGAAGGATTTAGTCTCACTGCCTACTCACAGCTTCTATTTCTATGCGATTAGATTTAAGAAGAGTGGGTAACGTTCCATTTTGTTTAATGAACAGATAAGAATATGTCACGTAAGTATAAGCAAACCCATATATGTATTATACATATTTTATTGGTATAATATGATATGAATACCATTACTTAGAAAATAAATTGCATATTTGAAATCAGACTGGTCAGATTTTAGTTACTAAAATAGCCACAAATGTGTAGCACTAAAAACAAAACAAAATGAAACAAAAACAAACAAAAAAGGAACAGACTGATTTTGCAATTATATAGTAATTTAGCCAATAGTGACAGCCAAATGAAGAAATCAGGCATCAACATAAAAGTCTATAGCCTGAAGGAGTCAATACACCCAAGAACACTGGTCAGATTATTTACAAATTTCCAACTTTATTCTTGGTTTATTTAAACATTTTTATGTTTAAGCATTAAAACATAAACAGATTGCTTTATTTAGTTTTAGTCTACCATTGTTCCTTCCATGATATTTTGTTTGTTCACATACTAGAAAATATATATTCTTTGAGGCTTTTGGAAAAGAATAATCTTAAATTTTTAATAAGAGAAACATCTTCCTTACCACTTGTCATCTCATACTCAGGAGCTGGCACATAATTTGAACATGAATAAAAAACTCTTATTTTTAACTCTATAATAAAAGCTTTAGGCATGTATTATCTTATTATGGTACTATATTTTATTTCCGATGAAAGAAGTCCCATAAATTGTTGAGACTACCAGTGACACCAATTGGTTCCCAAAACAAAAACTGCTTAAAGAATTCTAGGCAGTGACTTCAGAGGATGTTGTAATGCTCTTAGCTGCCACTGTTCACCCAAGGAGCGAAGAGTTTCTTTCTCTTTATGAGTATTCTTATATCTGATTTCATTTAATAGAGCACACATTTGGTTTTTGCCAGACAGAATCTGTAGCCATGATCTCTTTTGCACTTCTTTTCTGGTATCCAGTACCAGGAGGAGACCTCTCTTTGCCCGTGTCAGGATTGTGAGTATTCTCATTGCACTTTGCCTAAAGCTACTGCTCCCGCCCCCCTCCTCCAGGAAAAAAAAAAAAAAAACTCCTGTAAATCAGTGGATCAAAGGGATGCGGAATATAGACATTCACTAGAAGTCAAAAAGTTTCTGCTTTTCACAACGTTGCCTCCAAAAATATTAATAAAAGTGATGTATTATAGTTATCTTTGAGTTTATTTCCCATTTTTAAAAAGGGTGTGTCCCAAAGCTCTGGAAGCATAACAGTAATTATATGAACATTTATTTTGGAAGGAGGCAAGAAAACACAGATAGTTTGAAACTGGGAATGTCTCTGATAACTATGGAATAGGGAAATGTCAACTTAATTCAACAATTCTTCACATTTGTATTGGCCTTTTTTTTTTCCTTTTTGGCTTATAGAAGTTCTTTATATTAAGCATATCATTTTGATCCCACAACCACCACAAAAATCTAAGACATTATTTTCATTTTTCATAACAGGAACCTTTTGGTAGTCAAATTGAGTGTTCATTTTTATACAGCTGGTGATTAAGTCAAAAGTCAAGTTCAAGTTTCCAGTCTCCTAGTTGAAAAGCTATTTTCACTATAACACATGGGCTCCATTTAGATTATTTAAAATAAGCATCTAATAATTAGCAACATTTTCTGTTAACCTGATTTTCCAATGATTCATCAGAGACCAGTAATTTTATCATATGTTTTGTGAAAAGTATAACACACTTATTAAGAAAATGGGCTTTGTGGTCAGAGCTGGATTTCAAAACCATGTCTTCTCGACCTTAGATAACTTAGCTCACCCAACTTCATGTGTGAGCTGGTACCATAAACCCCATGGTAGTGAAGATTAGATGAGGTATATAGTGATGGTTCAGGTGAAGGTAGCTCTCTCTTTCCTCTTCCTTCTTCACTGTTACTCTTTTCTTTACTACCTGATAAACAATTTCTGAACTTAGGGTTTAAAAGAATTTTCATTGTACTTCCTCTTAAAATTCTGAGTTGATTGAGCTCGGCTGGGTGGTTTTTTTGCTCCTTATTGGCTGGGGCTACCATCCTCTGGGCATTCCACTGGCCTGTAGTATCCAAGATGACTCACCCACATGTCTGGTGCTTTGGTGGGATGGCTAGAAGGCTACGCTCAGCAGGGATGCTGAGATGGCTGGCATCCATCCACTTGGTCTTTTACTCCACTTGGTCTTTCCAAAAGGACTTCTTACATGGTATCTCAGGAGAAAACTAGAAACTTCTAGACCTTCTTAAGGCTAAGTTCTATAGGTGGCAGATTGTTACTTCTGCAGTGTTCTGTGGGTTATAGGGATTCACAGGTCCAACCTGTTTTCAGTGATGGAGGGGACTATGCCTAATGGTGGTCGTCTTTGGAGATGACCAACTGTCCTAGTCATTCTAATTGTTCAAAGTTTTTAAGGCTGTCTTTCCCATGCCTTTGTAGAGGTGCCATGAATAAGACAACTCCAGTCCAAGAGCAGAGGATTTGTGTGTCTCTCTGTCACTTCACAAGTTAATAGAGGGCAGCCTGGTTGCTTAGCATCCACTGTCCCCTCTCATGTTAAGGTTCACATGGTAGAAGAGCTGCTGGAATGTGTCTGGGGGGTTTTTGTGGTAATGACACCTCACATTTGAGTGTTTAACTTTAAACCACTTTTGCGTATATTGTTCCTCATCTCTCTGAAATACATATAGGTTTGACCTATATACCCATTCTACAGATAGAGAAACTGAGTCTAGGACTTTAAATAACCTTTGCAATGGCATGAAGCTTGGAAAAAAAGTAGAAATAGAATCTCATTGCAGGGGCTCTGCAACTGAGGCATGCATCTCACATGCTAGTAAAGTAATGCTTAAAATTCTTCAAGCCAGGCTTCAGCAATACATGAACCATGAGCTTCCAGATGTTCGAGCTGGTTTTAGAAAAGGCAGAGGAACCAGAGATCAAATTTCCAACATCTGATGGATCACCAAAAAAGCAAGAGAGTTCCAGAAAATCATCTATTTCTGCTTTATTCACTATGCCAAAGCCTTTGACTGTGCGGATCACAATAAACTGTGGAAAATTCTTCAAGAGATGGTATACCAGACCACCTGACCTGTCTGTTGAGAAACATGTATGCAGGTCAGGAAGCAATAGTTAGAACTGGACATGGAACAGAAGACTGGTTCCAAATAGCAAAAGGAATACGTCAAGGCTGTATATTGTCACCCTTATTTTTTTATTTTTTTAATATATATATATATATATATTTTACATTATTGTGTTGGTTTTGCCATACATTGACATGAATTCACCATGGGTATACATGTGTTCCCCTTCCAGACCCCCCCTTCCACCTCCCTCCTGATTCCCTCTCTCTGGGTCATCCCAGTGCACCAGCCCTGAGCATCAAACCTGGGCTGGCGATTGGTTTCACATATGATAATTAACATGTTTCAATGCCATTCTCCCATATCATCCCACCCTTGCCCTCTTCCACAGAGTCCACGAGACTGCTCTATACATCTGCATTTCTTATGCAGTCTCGCATACAGGGTTCTTGTTACCATCTTTCTAAATTCCATATATATGCGTTAGTATACTGTATTTTTGTTTTTCCTTCTGGCTTACTTCACTCTGGATAATAGGCTCCAGTTCCGTCCACCTGAGTAGAACTGATTCAAATGAACTCTTTTTAATGGCTGAGTAATATTCCATTGTGTAATGGAATTGTGTATACATTGTGTATATGTACCACAGCTTTCTTATCCATTCGTCTGTTGATGGACATCTAGGTTGCTTCCATGTCCTGGCTATTGTAAACAATGTGGCGATGAACATTGGAGTACATGTATCTCTTTCAATTCTGGTTTCCTCTGTGTGTATGCCCATCAGTGGGATTGCTGGGAAAGATCAGGGCAGACATAAATGCAAAGGAAACAAAAGAGACCATAGCAAAAATCAACAAAGCCAAAAGCTGGTTCTTTGAGAAGATAAATAAAATTGACAAACCATTAGCCAGACTCATCAAGAAACAAAGGGAGAAGAATCAAATCAACAAAATTAGAAATGAAAATGGAGAGATCACAACAGAAAACACAGAAATACAAAGGATCATAAGAGACTATTATCAGCAACTATATGCAAATTAACTGGACAACTTAGAAGAAATGGACAAATTCTTAGAAAAGTACAACTTTCCAAAACTAAACCAGGAAGAGATAGATAATCTTAACAGACCCGTCACAAGCATGAAAATTGAAACTGTAATCAGAAATCTTCCAACAAACAAAAGCCCAGGACCAGATGGCTTCACAGGTGAATTCTACCAAAAATTTAGAGAAGAGCTAACACCTATTCTACTCAAACTCTTCCAGAAAATTTCAGAGGAAGGTAAACTTCCAAACTCATTCTATGAGGCCACCATCACTCTAATTCCAAAACCCGACAAAGATGCCACAAAAAAAGAAAACTACAGGCCAATATCACTGATGAACACAGATGCAAAAATCCTTAACAAAATTCTAGCAAATAGAATCCAACAACACATTAGAAAGATCATACATCATGATCAAGTAGGTTTTATCCCAGTGATGCAAGGATTCTTCAATATTTGCAAGTCAATCAATGTAATACACCACATTAACAAATTGGAAAATAAAAATCACATGATTATCTCAATAGATGCAGAGAAAGCTTTTGACAACATTCAACATCCATTTATGATAAAAACCCTCCAAAAAGCAGGAATAGAAGGAACATACCTCAACATAATAAAAGTTATATATGACAAACCCACAGCAAACATTATCCTCAATGGTGCTTACTTAACTTCTATGCAGAGTACATCATGAGAAATGCTGGGCTGGAAGAGGCACAAACTGGAATCAAGATTGCTGGGAGAAATATCAATAACCTCAGATATGCAGATGACACCACTCTTATGTTAGAAAGTGAAGAACAACTAAAGAGCCTCTTGTTGAAAGTGAAAGAGGAGAGTGAAAAAGTTGGCTTAAAGCTCAACATTCAGAAAAATAAAATCCTGGCATCTGGTCCCATCACTTCATGGCAGAATGATGGGAAAATAGTGGAAACAGTGTCAGACTTTATTTTTGGAGGCTCTGGAATCACTGCAGATGGTGACTGCAGCCATGAAATTAAAAGATGCTTACTCCTTGGAAGGAAAGTTATAACCAACCTAGACAGCATATTAAAAAGCAGAGACATTATTTTGCCAACAAAGGTCCATCTAATCAAGGCTATGGTTTTTCCAGCAGTCATGTATGGATGTGAGAGTTGAACTATAAAGAAAGCTGAGCACTGAAGAATTGATGCTTTTGAACTGTGGTGTTGAAGAATACTCTTGAGAGTCCCTTGGACTGCAAGGAGATTCAACCAGTCCTTCCTAAAGGAGATCAGTCCTGGGTGTTCATTGGAAGGTCTGATGTTGAAACTGAAACTCCAGTACTTTGGCCACCTGATACGAAGAGTTGACTCATTGGAAAAGACCCTGATGCTGGGAAAGATTGAGGGCGGGAGGAGTAGGGAACAACAGAGGATGAGATAGCTGGATGGCATCATCGACTGGATGGCCATGAGTTTGGATGGACTCCAGCAGTTGGTGATGGACAGGAAGGCCTGTCGTACTGCGAGTCATGGGGTCGTAAAGAGTCAGACACGAATGAGCAACTGAACTGAACTCAACCCATTCTACAGATAGAGAAACTGAGTCTAGGACTTTAACCTTTGCAATGGCATGAAGCTTGAACAAAAGTATAAATAGAGTCTCATTGCAGGGGCTCTGCAACTGAGATATTGCCTCCCCATCTTGCTTCCATTCTAGAGATAAATGTGGTGAAATGGAATGAGAGTGGGGATGGTGGGAGCAGAAGGGAAGAGTAACAAGTGGGGGGTGTTAAGGAGAAGCGTGAGGTGATAGATAGGACCTGAGCTCTCCCTATGTTTCCTAATTCTGCTACTTTCCACTTTGTGAACTCCAGCCTTTAACTTCTCTATTCTACAGCCTTCACTGGCTTAATTTGTGGGATATACTATCTATTCCATGAAGAAGAGAAAAATCATACTTGCCTTAATGACGGCATAGGCTTGTCATGAATGTTAACTTAAGTAAATTAATCATAGGACCCAGCAGAGGACATGGGATACAGAAGTTGTTCGAAACGTGTTAATTCTTTTTTCCTCTTTCCTTATATTTCTGAAGTGATCTTCTTTCCTGGGCACAAGCTGAACACTTACTCTATTTTTTAAATTTAATTTTATTCACATAAAATTGATATACAATGAAACATTGTGACATAAAATTGATATACAATGAAACATTGTGTTAATTTTCAATGTTGTGTTAATATGTGATTCACTTATACATATTGTGCTTAGTTGCTCAGTCCTGTCTGACTCTTTGCGACCCCATGCAATGTAGCCCGCCAGGCTCCTCTGTTCGTGGGGATTCTCCAGGCATGAATACTGGAGTGGGTTGCCATGCCCTCCTCCAGGGGATCTTCCCAACCCCAGGATTGAACCCAAGTCTCCCATGTGGCAGGCAGAGTTTTTACTGTCTGAGCCACCATGGAAGCCCATACATTAATATTAGATTGGCCAAAAATTTTTCAAGTCTTTCTGTAACACGGAAAAACTCAAACTTTTTTGCCAGCCCAATATATTTATTATTTTTCATATTCTTTTCCATTATGGCTTATCACAGGACTTTGAATATAGTTCCCTGTGCCATACAGTGGGACCTTACTTTTTATTCATTCTATATATATTCATTTGCATCTGCTAATCCCAACTCCCACTTTATCTCTCCCCCTCCCCCTGCTTCCCCTTAAAACTACAAGTCTGTTCTCTCTGTGAGTCAGTTTTTGTTTCATAGATAGATTCATTTTTATCATATTTGATGCCACATATGAGGGACATCATATGGTATTTGTCTTTCTCTTTCTGAATTACTTAGTACAATAATCTCTAGTTGCATCCATGTTGCTGCAAATGAGATTTTTAAGTTATTTTTTATTGCTTAGTAGTATTTCACGGTATATATGAACCACATCTTCTTTACTCATTCATTTATTGGTGGACATTTAGGTTGCTTCCATATCTTGTGAATAGTGTTGCAATGAACATAGGATGCGTCAGTTCAGTTCAGTTCAGTCGATCAGTCATGTCCGACTCTTTGTGACCCCATGAACCGCAGCACACCAGGCCTCCCTGTCCATCACCAACTCCCGAGTCCACCCAAACTCATGTCCATTGAGTCAGTGATGCCATCCAACCATCTCATCCTCTGTCATCCCCTTCTTCTCCTGCCCTCAATCTTTCCCAGCATCAGGGTCTTTTCCAATGAGTCAGCTCTTCACATCAAGTGGCCAAAGTTTTGGAATTTCAGCTTCAACATCAGTCCTTCCAGTGAACACCCAAGACTGATCTCCTTTAGGATGGACTGGTTGAATCTCCCATGTCTTTTTAATTTTTTTATTTGTTAATAAAAAATTTATAAAATAGTTATTATATTTTCAAATGCACTGAGCATTATCATTGTGCTTTGTGTCATCATAAATGAGTGGAAAAGTTGAGGGTTACTTGCCTGGTTTCCCCTTTAGGGATTCTTTTATGGTTGTCCACTTCAGAGAAAGGCAACTTGGGAAAGGTTGGCATCTTTTCCCTTGAAACACAGAACTGGTTATTCCTTAACAGGAATGGTGATGTGAATGAATCCCTCTGTCCAGAAGGTAGCCGACAGAGTCTTCACCACACATCCCACAAAAACTGTAGTTGGCAGACCCACTGGGACTCGCCACCTACCTGAGGAGGCTAGGAAAGGACCATGGCCTACTTTTGTAAATGGCTGCTTCAGAAGATTATTCTAAGCATCATACTGGATTCTACCAGCAGCACATCAGTCCCAAATTTTAACTTGGAGACTTTATGTACTAGAACTTTCAAAGCCTTCTGGCCTCTCCTTTTGGCTGGTATCGAAGAGAAGCTTTCTTCATTTGCATTTGGTGCTGCTCTCTGGCAGCCTGACTCTGGCCTCAGAAATTTCTGTTTGAAAAAGGGGAAGGTTGGACTCACTTCCACAAGGATATAGGAAAATGTTAGAGCATCTTCTTTGTCTAAATCAAGTCAGGACAGCTGAAATGTGACCTTGGAGTTGAACAGTGACTCTTCCTTGGCAGCAGTGCTCTGCTCACAGATCTTTTGTGTTCTGATCTGATGGTGTCTGGTGGTTCTGAAGAGGGGCTCAGCTTCTGCCAGTGATGGGGTATCTGTGAGTTGTGGTATTGTTGGGAGGTTGGGCTTTTATGTGTATAACCCGAAAGAGAGCTCTGGGGTGAGAATGAAAGCTTAGAGAGTCTCTTTTCAACTGCTTCTAGGCAGGGTTATGTCAAAACCAACTTGAGCAGATATATTTATTTCTTCCTTTTTGAAAGCCTCTGGAAAAAATGATTTTATAGCTTTTTTAAGTAACCTTTCCTGCCAGGAACTCTCTCCTCATTGCTAATAAACATATCTAAAAACCAGGCTTCTGTTCTCTTGTTTGTTTAATCAAGAGATGTGGGAACTGGACTGAACAATGATGCTTCAGGTATTGGAAAGTACTGGATGGATGATATTAGCTCACGGCAGCTACCTTCCCCCTGTTGTTATGGAGTTCCAATTCTTGAACTCAGGGTCTGTGAAATCATTTTTTCCTAGAGAAATTAAAAATAATATTTTAGTGGGTTATGGCCAAGGCCAAACATGAGGAGACTTCCTCCTCATTTCAGGGTCTAAGCCCTCCATTTCAGAGAACCACTGGAATAGACAAAATGAGGTTGAACATTCACGGGGAAGAAATAGGCATTTGTATCATGTCTCAGTTTCATTGTTCTTAAAAGAAATAAATCTGTGATAATAAATGTTATCAGTTCATATTTCTTTGTATGCACTGATTTTATTTGTATTTTCTAAACTTAACATCTAAAAATTATCAACTCTGAATTGGTAGCGAACTTGCTTTAGGTTTAAGTGCCTTGCACTTCTTAAAGGCATTCTTAAAGTGCCTTGCACAGTCAGTAATGAATGATTGTATGTAGTTTTTTGGCAATTGGTATGTGCTGGATGCTGTATTTAGTGTTATTATCCCCCGTAAAACCTCTGTGCCTGGTAAGTCCATAGCCATGTCACAAAATAATGACTAGCACATTCATGCAAAGCCTGACCTGTCCTGGGGAGGCCTGGCCTGGCCTTGGGGGAGCTCAGTGGCAGTTTTAGGGTCTGGATCAACATCTATAGAGTTGTCTATTTTCTGTTTCACTGCTGTGACTGTGGAGCTTCCAAGCTGGGAGATGTATTTATCCACCTGCCAGTGCAGGAGACACAAGAGATGCAGGTTCGATCTCTGGGTCGGGAACCTCTCCTGTAGTAGGAAATGGCAACCCACTCCAGTATTGTTGCTGGAGAATCCCAGGGATGGAGGAGCCTGGTGGGCTGCCATCTATGGGATCGCACAGAGTCGGACACGACTGATGTGGCTTAGCAGCAGCAACAGTACATGCTTCATCTGTCCACTTGGAGACTGTCTGACGGCTACATTCACATATGGGTAATCGAGTTTCTTCCACAACTACTTAAATGGGGATATCAGGATGTCAGGAGTGGATTCAGATTGTGGGCAGGGGGGAAACTAAAGGGACACCCATAGTCCAGGATAAATGAATTTAAAGTTATCTTCCTTTGCAGACTCAGAGGAAGGAAATAAAAATGAGAAAGTAAGATACTGAGAAACAAACAAGGGTAATGCCCATCAAAAACTCTGTAGTGGGGAGAGCATTATTTCTCTCTGAACTATTAAGTTATTGGTTGGAATTGAGGAAGGAAGAAGTAGGTTTTCCCAGGGACCAGGATTAGGTGTGTTGATCCAGTAGTGAAATCAGCAGAAGCAAGTCAAATGTTCTGTGGGTGCTCTGGGTTGATCTGGGCAAAGATGCCCCTGTAAACCTGTCAGTTATACAGCTGCATGTGCTGTGTGTGCTCACTCAGTTGTGTCCGACTCTGCAACCCTTTGGACTATAGCCCACTGCCAGCCTCCTCTTGTCCATGAAATTTTCCAGGCAAGAATACTGGAGTGGGTTGCCATTTCCTTCTCCATATAGAAGAAAATTTTACAGTTAAACTGCATTCAACATTGTCTTGCTCCTGCATTTTATAACTTAGAAAACTAAAGCCTAGAAAGTTCAAGTGGGTTGTCCAAAGGCACCCAGGTGGTGTCAGAATCTAGACTAGAAACCAAGGCTCTTGGCTTCAGTCCTGAAATGGTCTCATGTACTGGCGTCACATACACTGTTCACTGCCTGTTGTAGAGAAGTGTGTGGCTAGGACACAGGCCCACTGTCTCCATCCCCAAAACACAGGTTGCTTTTGGTTTGATGGAACCCTGAGTGGTTTTGTTCAAAAAACAGATGGACAAAAAGAAGCTTTGTATGAGTAGCATATGGCAGGAGGTGGAACATGCATACACCCTGTGTGACTGGGTGTGGATTCAAAAATAGCTAGTCCTAAACAGTAGTAATGCAGTTAAACTCACCCACTTGGTCAATATAGCATTGTAATTGCACCATCTTCTATAAGTGGCTTTCATGAAATCAAGGGAGGTCATGTGACTGGCTGATAGGAAGGCAGCTGCACAGGGTCAAATTCATTACTGTTCCCCTTTCAGCATGGAGTCCATTTTCTTCCCAGGCAATGCGAGAATAGTTTCTCTAGAATATCCATGCAACTTTTGGGGTTGAATTCCTAAACTGCTTTGAACACTTCATCAGTAACGTGATGGGTCAATTAGTAAGCAATCAACACATGGCTTTATTGACAGAGCAACTGCAGATACCCAGATAGGACTCTGAAAGTTTCAATTCCCTTTTCCTAATATAGTAACATATCTGAAAGGATTTTAGAGTAATTCTGGAGCAAGTAACATGAGACGAACATGACTTCAAGTAGCCTTAGCAGAAAATAGGATGTGAAGGGGGGAAATTGCAGAACCGTAGAGTATGGGGGAAAGCAGATCTTTGCAGAAGAGGAAGTGAATATACACTTGAGATATTCCGTGACTGCCTACTTCCAGGTCGCCAAGTTTCAGAATGAATGAAGGCCTTCTCCACTCCCAGTATAAGCTTATATAAAGAAAACATATACTCAGATATTTCAGTGGGCCTTTAACTATTCATGGATATTAGCCCACAATAAATGCTTTGTGTAACTGATTGGAATGCTTTTACTGCCTAAAGACCTTGAGTTCCTAGTGAGTTTTCTTTTTTAATTTAAAGTGATGATGGTGGGGCCATGGGTGGAGGCTGCTTATTGGATTTTAATTTAATGCTATAAAATTTGAAGGGGTTGGGAAATTTTTATGTTCTTTTAATTGAAGTCTGCATAATTTTAAGGAGGTAGGAAATTAACATAGAATAAAATTGCTCTATGTAAAAAATTATTTTTAACGTTCGTCACAGTTTTTAATGTCAACATCATTAATGGCATGATCGTAAAGCAGCCATTAGCTTTGCTGATACTGGATTTATTTAGTGAAAATGATGTAGAGACATAACTAACGAGATAAGCTAAAGAAAAGACAGCTCGCAACCTTACCTCAAATTGCCAGTTATTTGACCCTTCTTAGGCAGTGCTAGGTGTATTAGGTGTTCCAAATGGAATGCAGTTTAGAATTTACAAGGCAGAAACAGAATTACAGACACTGAGAACAAGCTTATGGTTACCAAAGGGGAAATGCGTGTGTGGGGGGAAATAAATCAGGAGCTTGGGATTAACACATTCACTTTACTATATATAAGATAGATGACCAACAAGGAACTACCGTATAGTACAGGGAACTCTACTCAGTATTCTTTGATAACCTGTATGGTAAGAAGAGTCTGAAAAAGAATGGATATATGTATATATTAAAATCGAATCACTTTGTGCTGTGAAACTAACACAACATTTTAAATCAACTATAATCCAAGAAAATTTTTTTAAAAATACAAAAGAACATAGGAAATGATTAAATTCCAGCCTCATTTAATATTGTTGAAAAGAGTACTGAATTGAAGAGCCTTGGGAAAGAGGACATTTAGGGAGAAACAAATAACCCTAAGGTTTAAGCAAGAACTTGGGAAGGTCTGAATGTCATCTTACTGTAGACTTTTGTTCTAGACTCCTACTCTAGACTCTGCACTGGCTGTTCTTTCATTTACTTTGTATCTCTTTGTCATTCAGTGTTCTTTGGCAAACATTCAAGCCTTTCCTTGTTCAAATTCACTCTACAGAACTCTACTTCCAGAGTCATGTTTTCCCAATTTTCTTGACTGCCAACCACAGTAAGAAATATACTTTATATTTCAACTTAGTGCATGTATACGTGTGAATATATACACATACAGGACACATACACATGTGTGACAAAAGTAAAAATTTTTTAAAACAATGCTATAGCACCAGATGAAATGAAGACAAGCTCGATGAGTCAGCCATTACATATATTCCTCATATTCCCTCCATCAGGGATCCCCTATCCTGCCACACTGGCATCCTGCATCAGTTGCAATATGTACTTCTTGCTAAGCATCTGTGGAATGTACTGTGGTGTTTTCTTTCTTTCTTTTTAAAATGATTTTTATTGGAATAAAAATAGTTGTTTTACAATGTTGTGTTAATTTCTACTGTGTGACAAAGTAAATCAGTCATTTGTATATATATATATATATATATATGTCCTCCCTTTTATGGATTTCCTTCTCAGTTAGGTCACTATAGAGCACTGAGTAGGGCCCCCTAATTATCAGTAGGTTCTCATTAGCTATCTATTTGGTACATAGCAGTGTATATACGTCAATCCCAATCTCCCAGTTCATCCCTCCCTCCCATCTTGGTATCTGTACGTTTGTTCTCTGTGTCTGTGTCTCAATTTCTGTTTTGCAAATAAGATCATCTGTATCATTTTTACACTGTGGTGTTTTCTAGTCTACCCTCTTCTTAAGGAATATCAGTTTTAGCAAAATTGTTGTGGATAATTGCAGTGCAGTTCAGTTCAGTCTCTCAGTCGTGTCCGACTCTTTGCAACCCCATGAACCGCAGCACACCAGGCCTCCCTGTCCATCACCAGTTCCCGGAGTCCACCCAAACCCATGGCCGTTGTGTCAGTGATGCCATCCAACCATCTCATCCTCCATCATCCCCTTCTCTTCCTGCCCTCAATCTTTCCCAGCATCAGGATCTTTCCAAACGAGTCAGCTCTTTGCATCAGGTAGCCAAACTATTGGAATTTCAGTTTCAACATCAGTCCTTCCAATGAACACCCAGACTGATCTCCTTTAGGATGGACTGGTTGGATCTCCTTGCAGTCCAAGGGACTCTCAAGAGTCTTCTCCAACACCACAGCTCAAAAGCATCAATTCTTTGGCACTCAGCTTTCCTAAAGTCCAACTCTCACATCCATACATGACCACTGGAAAAACCATAGCCTTGACTAGACGGACCCTTGTTGGCAAAGTAATGTCTCTGCTTTTTAGTATGCTGTCTAGATTGGTCATAACTTTCCTTCCAAGGAGTAAGCGTCTTTTAATTTCATGGCTGCAGTCACCATCTGCAGTGATTTTGGAGCCCCGCAAAATAAAGTCAGCCATTGTTTCCACTGTCTCCCCATCTATTTGCCATGAAGTGATGGGACCGGATTTCATGACCTCAATTTTCTGAATGTTGAGCTTTAAGCCAACTTTTTCACTCTCCTCTTTCACTTTCATCAAGAAGCTCTTTAGTGCTTTTTCACTTTCTGCTGTAAGGGTGGTATCAAAATAATTTTAATTCTCAACTAATATATCGCTCCCCACAATTTGAAAAAGTTTCCGAAAGATGGCAGTAAATGTAGTTGGATGAATTAAGATTCCTCTTTCACAGCTTTCTTCTCATGCCATTGTTCTATCTTAAGGGATCTAGGAGTGGGCAATGATTTTTATTTCCCCTATTGTGATAGAGCTTGGTGTTCAGTGTTATCTTCCCCAGTGGCTTCTCTTTACAGACCTCACTGTGGAAATTCAGCCTGTTTACAATCACCACCCATCTCTCCCAGCATTATCCCTCTCTCTGGAATTTTTCTTAGCACTCTCTCCTCAGACTGCAAATTCAGTGTTGTATTTGTCTCCACTTCAGGCTCACATCCCCTTCTTCTACCAGGTATATCTAGATAGATTCAATCCTCTGCCATTATCCTTTCTCAGACCTCCCTACAGCACAGCTGTGGGAAGATATGGTCATTGCTGGTGCCAGCATTATCATTTAGTGTCTGCCACCACTCTTTTTTCCTTTAATAAAATTAACTCATTAGGTTAGGAGAATTCCATATTCTCTACATCTTTGCTAACACACACTTTTTATTTTGTTGGTTTTTTTTTTTTTTCTTTTTAAATTTAATTGATCTGGTGGGTGGGCTTCCCTGGTGACTCAGCAGTAAGGCATCTGCCTGAAATGCATTTGATGTGGGTTTGATCCTTAGGTTGAGAAGATTCCCTGGAGAAGGAAATGGCAACCCACTCCAGTGTTCTTGCCTGGGAAATTCCATGGACAGAGGAGCCTGGTGGGTACTGTCCATGGGGTCACAAAAGAGTCTGACATGACTTAGCAAATAAACCACAACCACTCTGGTGGGTGGTAGCAGTATTGAACTGTGGTTTTGTTTGCATTTCCCTGATGATTAATGAAACTGATATGCATATGTTTATTTGCCATGTAAATGCCCTCTTTTTTGATGAGGTCTTTTCAAGTCATTTGCCCATTTTTCCAATGGGTTTTATCTCTTTTTTCTTATTTATTTATAGAATTCTTTATGTATTACGTATCCAAGTCAAAATTGGATATAGATATTGTGTTGCAGGGCCCGAAACTGGGCTCTTGTCTAACACTCAGAAATGAATTGTCTGAGGAGACACATGTACTGACAAAGCAAGAGATTTTATTGCGAAAGGGCACCCAGGTGGAGAGCAGTAGGGTAAGGGAACCCAGGAGAACAGCTCTGTCACATGGCTCAGGTTTTATGGTGATGGGATTAGTTTCTGGGTGGTCTTTAGCCAATCATTCTGACTCAGAGTCCTTCCTGGTGATATCATCTGCATATCTGAGGTTATTGATATTTCTCCCAGCAATGTTGATTCCAGCTTGTGCTTCTTCCAGCGCAGTGTTTCTTGTGATATACTCTACATATAAGTTAAATAAGCAGGGTGACAATATACAGCCTTGATGTACTCCTTGTTCAGCCAAATGAATGCCAGAGAGAAGGATTCTGGGAGGTGGTCAAATATGTGGTGTCTCCTTTTGACCCTTCCAGAAGGGAAGGAGGAGGCTTATTAGTTCCCTTACTGGGAGCTCCTGTCATTAAACAGCTTATGCAAATTGTTACTATGATGTCTGGGCAGGGTGGATGGTTTCAATCAGTGTGCTTCCCCTAACAATTGCAAATGTATTTTCCTGCCCTGAAACTTAATCTCTTCATTCTCTTGAATGTATCTTTTGAGAATAAAGCTGAGTTTTCAGTTTTTTCCCTTAATGCTTAGCTGAGTCCTCTTTAAGAATCCTTTACCTATTCCAAAATTATGAAGATACATGTTCCTATGCTTTTTAAAGTAGATACTTTGTTGTCTTTTATATTTATATTTGCAGTCCCTCAGAAGTTGATTTTGGTTTATGATTTAAGTAAAGACTCAAGAATCATTTTATCCGCAGTAGATACCCAGCTGACTCCAAATCACATAGTGAAAAGACCACTCTTTCCCAAATACTTCCCTTGTTATCTTTGTTATATATCAAGTGACTGTCTATTTCTGACATGCTTGTTTTATATATATATAAAATATATATAGACTCCATTGGGTTCCATAGGTCTGTCTGTTTCTATTTTGCTTCTAACAGCCTCAAGTCTCCAACTTTATGGTGACTCAGATGGCAAAACACCTGCCTGCAATGCTGGAGATGTGCGTTTGATGCCTGGGTCAGGAAGATTCCCTGAAGAAGGGAATAGAACCCACTCCAGTATTCCTTCCTGGAGAATTCCAGGGACAGAGGAGCCTGGCAGGCTACAGTCCATGGGGTTGCAAAGAGTCAGACATGACTGAGTGACTAACACTTTGACTTTAGCATAGTAGAAGTCCTCTAGCTTTGTTGTTCTGTAGGATTGTCTTGGGCATTTTTTAAATGTCATTCTTCAAATGGACTGTAAACAAATTTTATGTAAGAGAAAGATGACAAAATCATGACAAAATCAATGAGAGAAATTTATGCATGTTGTAAGATAATAGTTACTCTATTTTGATTTTGCAAACTTTGCACTTGGGGTTGCTGATGAGAGATGATTATATACAGAGAAACAGATTCTGAGGGGATTTGACTGAGGAAAATAAGAGATAATAAAGATGAATTAAAGTGGTGTTTTGAGTAGGAGAGTGAGCACAAAGAACATCTGTCTTTATCAAATCATGTACCAAAAGAAATACTGAAGTATAATTAAGATATAATGTTGTGAACCTCAAAAAAATTGAGTGACTGCCTCTAGAAATACATTTCTGAAGAGAGTTCCATTTTGAATGACTTATGATTAAAATCCACATAGGAAAAAATAAAAAATCAGACCACAGACTTGCTTTATATTTTAGCTTGTCTACCATTTCCCTCTTGAAGGAGCCATACAAGAAAAATCTTAACTAGAAGGAACCTCTTCACTGTCAATTGCTGCTCAGCCTATGGTGTATGTACAGCTGCAGGAAAAAAACTCATGGGCTGATGACATTACAAGTGATGGGAATGTGCATGCTTTCTTACCTCCGGAGAAGAGGAGAAATAGAGAAATGTAAAGAAGCAAACATTATATTTCTTGGAGCATAGCAAGCAGATTTAACAAATGTTTACTCCTCCTTGTCTGGGCATTAGGACTCCTTGCTGCCTTATTTAGAAACGCCTTCATGGGTTTTCTAATTTAAATCCTCAGTATCGATCAAATATGATAGCTTTAGCTCGCAAATACCTAGAGCTGGAGAGGGCTTAGCTAAGTTAAATGTGTTGAAAAATGAAGCCCCCAGACATGGAATCCATGGAGGGTGAGAAATAGTTTTATTTTATATGGTTTGCAGGGAAGGAGACCAATTAGACTTTAAAAGATAGTTTCCATAGCTACTGGGCTGAATGAAAAGAAAATGCTGTCACAGCATTTTCCCTCTTGCTACCTTTACTGCTAGATGGTAGCTACCAGGCCAGGTCTATTTTAGGAACTGAATTATTCCGTAGATGAAATTGCTTCTGCTGGAAGCAAACTTGCTTTGTTGTGAGAATGCCATCACCTATCCTAGATTTGATTTGACTAGAACTGCCTTTCTGCTCAAAAACGTCTTGAGAAAGGTTCTCTCCAGGTAGAGTTCTGTTGATCAGCTCCTTACCAATTGAAATTCTATTTCATGATTTAAAAAATGGGGGCTACACTTAAATTATAGAAGAGTCCAGGCATTTACTGCTCTTGACCTTTTTTCTTAAAAGTGAAAGTGAAAAGAGAAGTCATTCAGTTGTGTCTGACTCTTTTCGACCCCATGGACTGTAGCCTCCCAGGCTCCTCTGTCCATGGGATTTTCTGGGCAAGAATACTGGAGTGGGTTGCCATTTCCTTCTCCAGGAGATCTTCCCAACCCAGGGATTGAACCTGGGTCTTCCACATTGTAGGCAGATGCTTTACCATCTGAGCCACCAGGGAAGACATCTTCTTAAAAGATGGGTACAAAGAATGATTTCTCAAGGACCCTAAAATTGATTGCTTTGACATTCATTATAATAAGGTCAGCCAAAAACGGTATACCCTTAAAATCCAAAACAATATCAGGACCAAGTTTTCTTTTTTATTTTTTTTTAAATTTTGGATACAAGCTACATATGATATATCATGTTACTCTAGTTTTATACTCATCTGATATTTGTGCCACAGTAGTCTTGACCTTTTGTATAAAGTCCTTTGTAGTATGGGCCTTATATTAAACCACTTTTCCAATAATAATTTGTAATGGACGAGAGGAGGAATAGACATTCACTTTTGCTTTAATGCTCATGTGTCTCCCAACTGAGAATTGTAGAGTCTTTGAGTATCTCTATTTTTTTTTCAAAGATGCTTGTCCAATCATTTATATTTCTTTTAAGGCTGATAAAGCCAACCTGGTTTCTAAGAAGGGTTCTACTGATATTGCATACAGTAGCTGTATTCTTTCCAAGGAGTTACCAAAGTTTGCATTGATATGGTTAATGGTACCATTGCCATTTCCTTTAGCCATTCACTCAGCCACTTTTATAAACCCACAGTCCATTTAAGAAGTGTGAGCTATATGTCAAACTCCTAATTCATCCCACACTGACTTTCCCCACTTTGGTGTCCATACATTTGTTTTCTACAGTCTCTGTCTCTAATTCTGCTTTGCAAATAGGTTCATCTGAACCATTTTTTCTAGATTCTACATGATGTGTTAATATATGATATTTGTTTTACTATTTCTGACTTACCTTCACTGTGTAAAATAGGTAACTAATGAGAACCTACTGTATAGCACAGGGAACTCTACTCAGTGCTTTGTGGTGACCTAAGTGGGGAAGAAATACAAGAAAGAGGGGATACATGTATACATATGATTGATTCACTTTGCTCTATAACAGAAAATGGCACAACTTTGGAAAGCAAATATATTCCAATAAAAATTTAAAAAAAAGAATATGAGCTTGCTCTCCAAATAGAGCTTCAAGGCGAATACCCTGCCTCCTTATTCTGACCCCTTTGAAACCCCATCTAGAAATCCTGGAGCCGTCACTGTTTGTCTCTGGATGTCTCCTCCATGAGCTTCCCTGATGGTTCAGTGGGTAAAGAATCTGTGATGCAAGAGACATAGGAGATGTGGCTTCCGTCCCTGGGTCAGGATGATCCCCTGGATGAGGGCATGACAACCCGTTCCAGTATTCTTGCCTGGAAAATCCAATGGACAGAGAAACCTGGTGGACTATAATCCATGGGGTCACAAAGAGTTGGACGTGACTGAGTAGCAGCAGCAGCAGTCTTCTCCATGCTAGAGCCAGTTCCTTGTTTTTAAAGTACATTCACTTTTTTTTTTTTGAAGCAAGGGTGTCTCCCTTTCTTTAGAGTAGATTGTGATTCCAGGAATAAGTCAAAGTTAATTTTTCTGAATGCACTATCAGTTGTTTTTGTGGTTTAAAAAAAGAAAAAGGAAACAGGGTATTTATACATTCAATGCTGACAGCATTGGTTATTTTCAGGAATTGAATGAGTAATTCCAAATAGAGATTGAGCTCTTTTGTCTTGATCATGTTTATTTTTAATGTACCAGATATCCCTATAATCCGTATCACTCATCTCATTGTGAGATTCAGCTATCTAGGAGACAACCCTGGGGGTAGGCCAGTTGGGCAAAAACACATTCCTGGGATATGTGAAAGGAGGGTTACTAGCCCCCTGCAGATATGGGGGAAGAACAGAGAGCTATGTGGCAGGGTAGATAAAAACTAGGAGAGAAAAAGCCATTTACTCCTCAAAATGAGGAGAAAGGGTCTCCCTAGACAGGCATATCTCATATCTCTGGGAACTTCCGCTGGAAACAAATGATGGTTGCAGGCTATGACTTGTTGCATCCATTCCTGAGTGCTGGCATATACCTCTGTTTATAAACACAGATTGTAATTTGCAAACATGATGTAAATAAATCTTCTTGGGAAGATCCAAAAGTCAGATTTCGGGACTTGAAATTGCCAGTGATTTTAGTAATGTTTGAGCTCCTCAGCAATAGTATGAAATGTTCATGGATATTTACATGGGAATTTTTATTTATGACTAGTAAGTAACACTGCTGATTCTGAACTAAAACCCCAGAAAGGGAGGGGAAAGGAGTTCTTTGACCTCTGAAAACAAACAATTTCTGGGATGAAATTCCAGAAAATATCAATAGCTGTTTAGAAGCATGGCGTGGGAATGTTGCACCAGGGCAAAGCCTTGCTAAAACCTTTAACTTGGTCTTGAAAAGCCAGTTTTCTTTGCCTGTTTAGTCCCAAATGAGAAACAGGAAGTGAAACCCATGTTGAGGATTGCTTTGTAGAATAAGAAAATGACAAAGGAAGAAAGCTTAGAAACTCAAGATCGTTTCTAGATACACCAAAATATTAGCAGCTGATCATGTTGGGAGAGTGGATGCAAGGGAGCAACATGTCACCAAATGCTTTTATTTGAAATAAGATTAATCTTCTATGCTGAATGAAAATAGAGGCAGACAGCAGCCATCCAGTGCGTGCTTTGTAAATCACATTATTAGGGCTTGCTTAAAGCGTTCACCTAGTATTCTGTTGATGTATGGAGTTGGTTGGTGGAGCCGCCATATGCCGGCTTGGGCCTGAGCCAGGGAAGCACACAGGAAGGCTTTTGCATTCCAGTCGTCCACTCCTGCCTGGCAAAAGGCACTTTTTGTGCATGGCATAAGTGGCCAAGTTATTTGTACACAATGGGAAGCTGAAATTTCATTTTCACGTGAAATTAGTGAATAATGGCTTTCAAGACTCACTGAATAAGCATGCCCAAGACACAGTCAGCATTTTAAGTCTGTCTACAGGACGCCAGCCATCTGGATGAGAAATAAATCAGTTATGCAGTTACTTTGGGGGCCTCAGAGGTGGGACATGGGGAAGGCAAAATGAATGGGTGCTGCACTAAAGCTTTTGCTTTTCACTGAGGCTTTGGTGCAGTCAAAGTTTGTCACTTCTGAGATTCCATGTCACTTTTCTACTGACCTGATGTACCAAGCCACAGACATACATGCCTTGATGTGCACTTGTGTTATTTACTGTGTATCTATTTAATGTTTATCAGTTTTGTTACTTTTTTATCTTTTTGAAATATACCTTCACGTTAATTTTGGATTTTAGACTCCAAGAGAATAGATATTCTATTTGCCTGGCGAAGTTCAAAACTGTAGAATATATAGTTATACTGTTATGCAATTCTAGAAATGATACTTTCCCCAAATTGTGTGATGACAAGATCTCCTTTTGTGCTAATTTAAAGATTGTTAAAATACCACTTTTTGAAAAAATCTGATTTCATTTTTGGTAGACTATAATTTGAAAAAATGAGAGCAGGGTTATTTATTTTGAGATGGTAAGATCTTGGTAATTTATGTGTGTATAATAATTAAAGCAAAGCATAAAAACTAAAATGAGAGAAGCAGATGGAACATCCCCTAGGTGAGTATGAACATTTGTTCTAAAAAATGGAACAAGTGCCAGCAAGGTGTATAATTATTTTCTTTCATTTACACCTGATTTTGATTTTTTAAAAATGTTGGCAAAGCAGAGTTTCAGCTTTATTTACCTTGCTTTGGTTTCCTTCAAAAATGCTTTGGAATTTAGAACATGGATAGGATGTAAGGATATTCAAAAATAGAGATATTTGAAGGTAATTAATGGGCTATAAAATAATTCTTTGGCTTGATAATTTTGAGGGCAAAATAAAAATGTAGCTAATGTGTTCAGATACTCCAATTTTCCTATAGTTTGGTTCTATACAGAAAAGGTTAACAGTTTACAGGAAAAAATGAAGGATCAATAAGATTTCTTTATTTTGCTAGAATTCCATGGTGTAGTACTTCATAGAACATATTATTCAATATATACATTGAGAACAAAACTATTTGTTTCATGCTCCTGTAATTTTGTTGATTCATATACTGCTCTAAATAAATGGGCCATCAGCTGGAGTTTCACCATCCTTTGCAATTTGAGCTATGCACTGAAAATATATTACTTATAATGGGATTTGGCTTGTAACTTTATCATGTGAGCTATACACATTAATTAATTTTGAGGCAGCTGCTCATTACAAATTCTTTCTGGTAAACATAACAAGTGAACATATTTTGAAAGATGCCACCAAATGATGTAGTAAATGGATTTTGATAAATCCATTTGGCTGAATTGACTGGCAGGTATAAAAAATTTCATATTTATGGGAATCCAGCCTGAGTAACTGTAAAATGGCATTTTAAAACTAGTTTTTACGTTATGGATTTTAGGTATGCCATGTGTGTAGTGTCTGACTCTTTACGACCCCATGGACTGTAGCCCACTGGGCTTCTTTGTCCATGAGAATTCTCCAAACAAGAATACTGGAGTGGGTTGCCATGCCCTCCTCCAGGGGATCATCCCAACCCAGGGATCAATCCCGGGTCTCCTGTGTTGCAGGCAGATTCTTTACTGACCTAATAAAAGAATTGGGTTGGTTACTAACTTGGAATAGGGAATGTGTTACAAGGTCCCAGGAAGATTAATATGAAATGAAAGGGGACTTACTAATCCTTTTTTATCTACTCCTCTTGCTTTGTCATGAAAAAACCGAGACCAAAGAAGTGGTAATTTATCTGAAACCATGTAAATGGTAGAAGAATGTAAGCACCAGCTCAGCCTCTTGACACTTAAAACACTCTCTCATGAATCATGAATTCATGGATCCCTGTCTAGGTAAGAATGAGATTAAATAAGAAGTTGCCATAGATCCAATTCACTTGGAAAGAAGGAAGAATGTTTTGCTTTGGAGGGTACACACTTGAGGCTGCCTAGAAAAGCTGTGGAGTCTTTTCTGGAAGTCATTTAAGAAAAGACTGGAGAAGTATAAACTGGATGGTAGAGGTATTAACCTAATGAAAGCACAAAAAGAGTTTGTTTTTTTTTTTTTTTTTTTTTTTAAAGAAAAAGCTGACAGCATGGGAACACTTAGCTGAGGCATATAAGATCTACTCCCCCAATCAGGGATCTAACTTAGGCGCCCTGCATTGGGAACATGGAGTCTTAGCCACAGGACCACTAGAGAAGTTCGACAAAAAGAGTTCTTTACCTGTCTTCTGAGAGCTGGGATTTCCTCATCTCTTCCTGTGGTCTACCTTTTCCATCCAATGGGATGATTCCTATGAAATTATGCATTAAATTCACCCTCCTTGAGACCTATGCTAAAAAAAAAAATGGTTTCAGCATTCCTTTGGGATGCGAGGCCCTCCAAACCTACTTCTACATTTCCTTAGTCTTAAGAAAAGGTATCCTCTGAATCATGATAGTGTAAACCATGCTGGAGAAATCACTTGGGTCATAACTTTTGATGTCTACTTTCTTTTCATTTTACTCAGTATTTTATCCCTGTTTGTTTGGGAGCTGTATTGTTTGACTTTGGATTTGGAATAATGGTCCCATACTCTGCATACATTTAGAAGACTTAAGAAGGTGAGTCAGTTTCTTTCATAGGTGGCACACGCCCACTTGGGCATTTTCCCCTCAGATCTGTGTTGAACGAAGTCTTCTCAAATAAATATGATTCTTGCCTTGTGTCCAGAATCCTCATAAATATCTGAGTCTCTGCCTTCTTTCTGGTTCCTATCAGCATCTTCCCAGTAGATCAGGTCTTTTTCCTGGTGGCACCAAGGAAGGATTAGCAATGGAGGCCAAAGTGACTCTAATTCCAGCCTGGTTGGTCAGAGTGGGCAAAGATGCTTCCTGCTTAGCAGCAAGGCCCCTGAGCTCTTGGCTCTTGAAACTTGTTTAGTGTGTGTGGGCTTCTTTGGAAATGACCTACCTGGGGGGATTGAGTTCTTTCAACTGATCTTGTTTCTCTTCAGTAGCCTCAAACAGATAAACTATCCATATTCATATCTTAAGTCTAGGAAAGGACATCCATCAGATTCCTGTTGCTTTAAAAGCAGGGGGAGATGAGAAAGGGATAAAAGAGGTACTAATAAAATTAAGAGGTGTCAGTTTGCGGAGGGAAACTAGGTGTGTCAACTTTCCATCACTTGGCCAAGCTAACTAACTTCAGGGTAATGAAAACTGTGTACTCTCTCTTTCGTGAGAGCACATATGTTTTCAGTGGCAAAAGTCAGGGTGCTCTCCTTCTAATGACTCTCCCAGCCAGAAACAACACTGGTGGGATCCAGTATCTCCGCCTTCCGGCTGACTTGCTTTCAACTTGTTGTGGTGTGGACAGCAAAAGTGACTTGACAGTGAAGATGAGAGTTGCCCATCCAAACTAGTCTGAGTTTGTGAGGTTTCCCTCTCTCTCATATGGACTTTGAGTTGCATTATTTCTCAAATTTTCCTATTAGAGCAGAGCTGATTGGTACCATGACCCCTAGAGAAACCATACTTCAATGTGGAGATGAGGCCACCCCTTGAAGGATTATTTTTCAAAGCATCAGCCTCAACTCCATGGGTTTCCCTAGCAGCTCAGATGGTAAGGAATCTGCCTGTAGTGAGGGAGATATGGGTTCAGTCCCCAGGTTGGGAAGATCCCCTGGTGGAGGGCATGGCAACCCCCTCTAGTATTCTTGCCTGGGGAATCCGCATGGACAGAGGAGCCTATTGGACTACAGTCCAGGGGGTTGCAAAGAGTCGGACACGACTGAGCGACTAAGCACAGCACAGCTCAGAAATGTTTTTCTCCTTTTGCAGTTCCATCTTTCATGGTATTTTTCACCTTGTGATGCTTTTGTTGACACATTTGCTCACCTACTAGATTGTGAGCTTCAGGAAGGCTATTCTGTATCTTGTTCTCCTGGGGGTGTCTCTGATGGCCAGCCCAGAGAGGAACCCAATAAATGTGTGTGGAATTAATGCATCTTGAATGAGGATATAAATAAGTTGTATGAAAACAGATGCTTTCAAAATCTTGAAAAGCTTTTAAAAAATTCTTAGTACAGTATTCTAAAACTTCAGTCTCTCATTTAATATCATTTAGTATGCTTTTACCTGTCAAATGTTTTTATAGAACAAAGCAATACCTGCCTAGACTCTTGATTCTGAGTTGGTGAAATCTGAATTAAAATGGTCTTATCTTTACCAAGAAAAGGTTACTTTGTTGCACTTTTACACACACACACACACACACACACACACACACACACAAAGTCTATCTCTGCTTAGGAGTGTATTAATTTTTTTTTCATAATTAATCAAGGCAGAGCTTTTTTTTTTT